>OY294021.1:5155305-5193937 GCA_958510785.1 Exephanes ischioxanthus
TTTCGATCCGATGATTTATTTGTGAGGTAACGTAGTGCAAACAAATACTTCCGGCATTTTGGAATATAACTACTTGGTAGCGTCCTTCGCACACTTAAAAAATTTCTTTTAAGTACTTGGCGTTGAGACGCTACCGCGTCTCTTGATACTTGGTAGCGTCCTTCGCACACTTAAAAAATTTCTTTTAAGTACTTGGCGTCGAGACGCTACCGCGTCTCTTGATATGTCTCGTGAAAAATAAAATCGAATTCGATTTTTCCTATGAAACATCGAACCGGGTCTAACGAACCAAATAGGGCAGACGCCCATCGATTATCTCGATAGCTTTTGTGACACGTGTTCTTTTTTCACCTGTACCTCGACCGCACCATCGTAAATTCAGCAGCGTCGCCCACTTTCCAGGAGTGTGGAGCGAGCCCGATCCGTGTAGAGTACGCGGCGACTATGATAGTCCCGCCGTGTGAAGGATTGTACGAGACACACGACGGTGGCAAACGCCCCGGGACGTTTTGCTCGGTTCTCTCGTAGCGACGACAAGAGGGCGGTTTATATTATCTGCGTACCTCCCGCATACATGTGGCACATCCTCTCCGCGGAATCTATCTCATATATCTGCCGTCTAGCTCGACAGCACACCGTACATACTTAATACATAACCCATGTATGCATAGAGAGCATAATAGGTGGGCTCGAGACACGTGTGCGTTATAACCGCTCGTGTGTGTTCCCATCTCGTCCCCCGTACGAATACGTCGTCCATAGTATAGGGACAAACGAGAAAGACGATATGCCCGTACCGAGCCGGAGAGTTCTACGTCGCGTACTCTCGGTTCAGCCTGTTAATTACCACCCAACTAACCAGGTCCCTGGTAGACTACAATCGTCTCTTCCCTCCCCCCCCCCCTCGTTCTTCCTCATTGCACCCCCCCCCCCCCCCCCCCCCCTCTTGCCAAACTCACAGGACCCGAGGAACGAGAGCAAGGGAGGCAAAGGGGAGACAGCTTGGGAGCACAGGATCTCCCACCACCGCATTATTCCCCTCGACCCGTTAATCCCGTCCTAACAAGGGTTTAACTCCGTCAGGCATCCACGTCTATTTCGCGTTCCAGGCACTCGACGAAAACTCCTCCGTGCCCGAAAGAGCTGCGAGACCGACGGAGAGGATAACCGGATGCCGCCCGGAGGACCGGGAGGGATTGATAAGAGCTCGGTGGAAGCACTGTCGCGAGACGCTTTGGACGGGCTATCTATCAGCTCGAAGACTTTCCCTCGCAAGGAATCTCGCAGCTCATACGGCTCGTTCCTTCTCATCTTTCTTTTGCCATTCTGCATTTTTATTTATTTATTTTTATCGCCGCGAAGTTCGCGCCCCGATCGGGTTCACGGGCGCGGGGCCTGGCCGTGATCTCGGCTAGCTTTGTCTACACCGAGCGCGACGCGACGCATCGCTCGTATACCGCCGATTATCATAAATTATCGTAAATTGTGAGAGACCGCGTCGCCGCGTCCTCGAAGATATGGAGATCGTCGCGAGGGCATGATTGAGACGAGACTCGGCGCGTACGCACTTTCGCCGTCCGCAACACGCTCGGGGACAATAAATTTTTACCGTGGTATAAGCTTCGGATGTATTTAATTATGGTCGACCTTGCGAATAGCCGCGATCGTACGCTGGGATTTAAGTGCCGTGGAAGAGCGCAAGGAGAGACTCCGATGCTCTCGGTCCCGGAGGTATTATACTCTGCGCAATATTCTATGCAAACTGCCGCGATAGTTGAGGTAATTCAGGGTGATACGGCCTGCAGGGTGATATCGCACGTTGTTCCCGGGAGCTTGGGTTTATGGACGCGCCGTGACACTCCGACCTAATTTAATTTAACCGTTTTTTTTTTTTTTTTTTTTTTTTTTTTTTTTTTTTTTTTTCATTTAGTCCCATTTAAAATTAACAACATTAATATTAGTAAGTTAACTGCTGCAATGTTCGACCTAGTATGAATTTACAGCGCGATTCTCCCGAAGTGTACTTCTCTATGGTCGGAGTCAGTGTTCTTGAGAAGCTTAGATGTTAAGTGCGCGAACTACTATATCGATCGAGCGAAGTTTTGCCGAATTAAAAAATTTCAGGTCCATGGTCGGAGATTAATTTCGGAGATTGAATTTTTTCTACTCATTGCAATACGATTTTCTTAATATGTAATTAATTTCAAATGAATTAATTAATTCAAAGTATCGTGAAAAAATTCCACCGCGGCACGGATTTGAACCGTAATCCCCGGATATCTGGTCCGGTTGACTCAACCTCTCGGTGAGGTTAAATACGGCGAAACTGATGGTGAACTTGAAGCTATCGACCTCATTGAGGTTGAGCCAACCTCAATTTGAATCAATCAACCTCACTGAGGTTGGCTTAGCCTCGATGAGATATGTTGATTCAAGTTCACCATGAGTTCCGCCGTATTTAACCTCACCGAGAGGTTGAGCCAACCTTATGTTGTTAACTCAACCTCTCGGTGAGGTTGAATACGGCGGAACTGATGGTGAACTTGAAGCTATCGACCTCATTAAGGTTGAGCCAACCTCAATTTGAATCAATCAACCTCACTGAGGTTGGCTCAGCGTCGATGAGATCTGTTGATTCAAGTTCACCATGAGTTTCGCCGTATTTAACCTCACCGAGAGGTTGAGCCAACCTTATGTTGTTAACTCAACCTCTCGGTGAGGTTGAATACGGCGAAACTGATGGTGAACTTGAAGCTATCGACCTCATTGAGGTTGAGCCAACCTCAATTTGAATCAATCAACCTCACTGAGGTTGGCTCAGCCTCGACGAGATCTGTTGATTCAATCTCACCATGAGTTTCGCCGTATTTAACCTCACCGAGAGGTTGAGCCAACCTTATGTTGTTAACTCAACCTCTCGGTGAGGTTGAATACGGCGAAACTGATGGTGAACTTGAAGCTATCGACCTCATTGAGGTTGAGCCAACCTCAATTTGAATCAATCAACCTCACTGAGGTTGGCTCAGCCTCGATGAGATCTGTTGATTCAAGTTCACCATGAGTTTCGCCGTATTTAACCTCACCGAGAGGTTAAGCCAACCTTATGTTGTTAACTCAACCTCTCGGTGAGGTTGAATACGGCGAAACTGATGGTGAACTCGAAGCTATCGACCTCATTGAGGTTGAGCCAACCTCAATTTGAATCAATCAACCTCACTGAGGTTGGCTCAGCCTCGATGAGATCTGTTGATTCAAGTTCACCATGAGTTCCGCCGTATTTAACCTCACCGAGAGGTTGAGCCAACCTTATGTTGTTAACTCAACCTCTCGGTGGTTAGGCCACCTAAATCAACGTTGAGCCAACCATATTTGTTTGGGGCAACCTCTCATGTATGTTCGCTCCATCCCCGATTTTTCTCTTAGTGCATCTAAGCTTCTCAAGAACACCGACCTTAGAGCAGTACTATTCTAGAGAATCGCGGAGTAAATTCAGGGAGAAAAAAAAATTGTTGGGTCAACAAGAATTTTCTTACCATAAATGATTTACCGGGTTAACATAGGGACAACAAAATATTTTGTCGTGGCAACAAATATTTTGCTGTAGCAGCCAAATATTTTTGCTGCCATAACGATAAATTGTTACCGATCTACATTTTCTTAGAGAAACAGAACTATTTTTTTTTCGTGTTAATTCTAGGCCGAACATCGCCGCAGCTAACTTACTAATATGTATAGAAAATCGACCACAGCCAAAATAAAAATATAACAACGTTAATGTTCATAGAGTTGCCCGCTACCGATTAACCGATCTACTTTTCGATGCTGTGCATACGGCTTTCCGCTAAAAAGAAAAACATCGCCGTATCACCCCGCCGGAAAGTACATCGACGGAGGTGTATCAAAGGTCCCGGCCGGGAAAATTTTAATCGAGACTGTTTCGCTTGACAGATGAGGGCTAATTGATTGCCTCGGGCGCTCGACGGAATCTCTCTCTCCCCCTGCTATACCTCTATCATTATCCGTTGAATATACATATACCCGCTTTAATGTACTCGCTCGTACACGTAAGTGCAGTGTAGTGGGCTGCTATCATCGTTAAATTTTAATAAGACTATAATTATCCTCCTGGCCGGTATTATGCCCGAGAGGCGAGATCCACTTTTATCGCTCATTTCAGTTCTTCCCCCCCCCCCCCCCCCCCCCTCCCCCTCCCCCAATCCTTAACCACAGACGAAGGTGATTTTCCAGTGTTTTGCGAGTCGAGCTGGCCACTCGACCCGGACAACATATTAACATCCGCAAAGGATTTCGACATTCGCGTGGAAACTCCGACGAGGCTAATTACTCCTCTTTAGGCGATGTGAAATCTCATCCCCTCCGCCCAAGCCCGGCTCGGTCGGTAACACGTAACTGCAATAAATTTTTTTTCCCCGGTGCTAACAACTTCCAGTTCAAAGCGAATCCTCCCATGAACCGTATATCCACCGCAGTCTCCTATGAGAATTTCCTTTTAATCGTAAATGGTCAACAAGGACAAAAAAAAATTAATTACCGTTTTTATTACCGACCGTGGTAATTCACATGCTCCTCGGCTCGTTTTCATTTCCGGCACGTGATTCCATTCCATTTTTATACTCCTCGAAGATAGTTCGATGTAATCACGATCGCCCGGGGGGGCATCTAGGAGGTAATGTGAGTCCGGTGGACCGTGGAACTGCCGGTGATGATGATAGCGATGCGGGGGTGCGCGTTAAGCCGATACGTATATACTCAGCAGCTTCGAAGCTGGCGTACACAGTGCATACTGTGCATAGCCTATAACATCGCGGATACTATCGATGGACCGGAGGGGGATGTGAGGGAAGTCTACTTACGCGAAGACGCCGCGAGGACGAGACCCGGATCCCTGAAGGCATCTCGCGAAACGTCATTGGGGGTTCGTCGAGGCGCGAGCAATAATCCGGCCTTAGCGAGAGAAGACTCGAATCGGGGTCGGGGGGGGGAGGTGAAACGGCGAACGATAGACAGCCCTCCGGTGGTGCCGCACATCCTCATCTCGATAAATCAATTCACCGTCTTGGGTACCCTCTCACCCCCCCCCCCTCCCCCCCCCTCCACCCCCGACCCGCCCCTCGCCGTCTCCGGAACGGTCTGGCGAGAGCTTAGAGCCCGACCTGATTCGCTTTCCAATTAACCTCAGATTAATTAGCGGGAATCAGGAGACCCGATGCATTTCACTGTTAATTATTCAGCTTGAATATATTGCAAACAGTGCGACGCGGTAGGATGACGTTTCGCGGCTGACATCTTCCGCGAGATATCCGGGTTGGGATATCGTACGAAGATATTTCTCGCGATCGCCGGTCTGAGTAGTGGAAAAATTTCGATGACTTCTCACCAGCTCGTGGAATGGGATTTATTCCATTCTATGGGGTAAACTTTCCAATGTTTAAATTTTAACTGATGGAGTGGAATTTATTGCATTCGATTTATTGACGAATTTTCTGATGGTAGAATTCTGGCTCGCGGAATGCAGCTCACTCCGTTTTATGGGATAAATTTGTTGATGGTTGAATTTTATACTCTTGCTATTGTCGTTTTATAATAAATAAAAGTCTTGCTCCCGCTGCCACCGTCGATACGGTGTCAAGAATCAGGGGGGAGGGGGGAAGGGGACGTTCGAAGTTCCTTCTATTGTCCTATTCTACACCTAGAAAAATAATTTATTTGACGGGCGCCCAGCAAATAAATATTTATTTGTTTTACATAAATATTTATTTTCGGGCTCAAGGACTTCGGTCGATGGGCCGTTGACGTTATGTGAATGCAGTTATAAATGTGCAAATGTATAAGTTGTAATGTAAATGTATAAATGTTTAATAACTGCAACGATCGTTAACGGATCGTGTGGATTTTTAATAAATACACACTTACTACTATTTATTTTTATCGAGTGTATATTTATTTTCCTTAAATAAATATTTATTCAAACCAAATAGATATTTATTCGTAGCCGCCTGTCAAATAAATTATTTTTCTGGGTGTAAGTCGCTTGGGGCGCCTGTCTCTGGTCTCGGTTATTCCGAATCCCTATTCTAAGAAAATTTTGGAGACACTCAATGCGCGATCCCCAAAAGCCCTAGTATAATGTATATATATATGATACACATATATATTTTTTTTTATTGTTCGGATAAACATCTGTTTTGGTAGATTTTTTAATTTTTAAGAGGTTTTTCCATAAACATATTTTCTGAACGTTTTAAGTACTTGGCGTACCATTTTTACTTTTTTGAAAAAAAGTATTTTGTGGTTGATTTCACCTATTTTTTCCTGCAAATGCGATTTTCTTCTTAGTCTTAATCTCGAGGAGGAAAGCATTTTTTTTTACCGAAAAATTTTTCCATTGCTGCAATAACAATATTGACCAAACTTAGTGTCAATCAGTTTATATTTGATATAAAAATACTCCCCAGGTCCATCGTGAAGATTTCCAAAGAATCCGAAGAATTTTTGCGTATAGCACGTATCACCTCACACCCGTATTTCAGGTTCACCTCATCATATCTCGGGAACCGCTGGACGATTATGATCGTAATTAGGCCCATTGGAAAGCTTGGGTCCGAATTATATAATAAAAGTGTCCATGAAAATTCGATCCGATGCTTCGTTGCCGATGTACTTTATCACCTCACACCCGTATTCAGGTTCACGCACAATCGAAACATTTTGGATCGATTCCTGATCGCGATCATCGTACACAAGAATCCACCGAACGAATGTGTTCGGAATTAAGCAAACTGGAAAGCTTGGATAGACATTCTATAGTAAAATTTTAATATCATTTCGATCCGATGATTTATTTGTGAGGTAACGTAGTGCAAACAAATACTTCCGGCATTTTGGAGTATAACTACTTGGTAGCGTCCTTCGCACACTTAAAAAATTTCTTTTAAGTACTTGGCGTCGAGACGCTACCGCGTCTCTTGATTTATCCTATTTTTCATTATCTGAAAGTACTTGTTGAAATTTCCTGACGGTCGAATCTTAGCTCATACAATGGAATTTGGAGCTCCATTAATTATTATATTATACTACATTAATTATAGAATATAATAATTAATGGAGCTCCAAATCAA
Source organism: Exephanes ischioxanthus (assembly GCA_958510785.1). NCBI lineage: Eukaryota > Metazoa > Arthropoda > Insecta > Hymenoptera > Ichneumonidae > Exephanes > Exephanes ischioxanthus. Next base: position 5,162,445 of record OY294021.1, read on the forward strand.
ACCCTGACGACTCCATGATTTCCCTGATAATTGCTAATGATTCCCTGGCATTCCCAGGTTTCCCCTATCCGGGCAGAATTTACCAAAATAAAATTGAAGCCCGCGTCCGTCAGTGACTGGGGAATGGAGATCTGTATTTCTCGATTAATAGTCACCCACGCATAATCATCGTCATCAACGTCATTGCGGTACCGGGGGAGGGGCTTTAGTGGTTGTCGACCTGACGCTCGACGATGCCAAGGGCTTTCCGCAAAAAAAATGTAAAAAAAATGTAAATTCACGTTAAAAATCGCGAGCATGCGTGTCAATTATTAATTTGCAGCAATTTCCGATAATATTTGCCCGACTGGTTCGGGCGTGGAACATCGGACACACCGAGCCGTTCGCCACCGGACCGCTAACAACATCCAACAATCCCCCGATCCAATTTTCCATTTCTCTTGTCTCGTGTCAATTTCGCGCGGGTACGACGAACACAGCAAATTTTAAATCCCCATGCCATATCAATAAAATCGTGTCATGACCAGCGGCACCGCCGTATACGTAATGCGGTTGGAAGAATATTCAGGACCTTTGCGATAAGCCGATTACGATCAGAGAAATATGTTTTTCGCCGACCATGGAGTACGGAGGTTGTACAACGTCGATCGAGACTCTGAACCACCATCAAGTCAACCCGGAATCGCCCCGAGCCACCCTTGTCCTTCATTTTTTTTTTTTTTTTTTCCTTCTATTACGCTCCCTCCAGATCTCCTTGTCTCAGCGATCTTTGACCCGCATCGATGATAAGAGAGGGAGAGACACGGACAGAAAAGACGAGAGATATTTTCCGCTCCAATGTTCGCGAGCCCGGGGAGATCCGAGGCGGACGAATCTGGAAAGCTCCAGAGAGCTTTTCCTCGGGAGGGGACTTATAGCCGAGTGTCGTAGGGAAAGTGACGATATATATGTGTATACCTTTATATGCACGTATATATTGACCCACGAAGTAAAAGAGATAGAAAGACACTTTCGTTCCGCTACGAGCTGAAAGACGACGGACCGTCCTGCAATTCCCATCCCGATCCATTTGCGTTATCGGTTTTGGAGAGTATATTAAAACTGATAATTGCGAATGAATTATTGGGACCAAAGAGGTTGGGAGGAGAGTTCGTGATGGTTATCGAGGAAGATGGATTAAATATTAATGAGAAAGCGGGACGATATATGTGCTACAACTTTTAAAAGTTACCCCTCTGTGCATTCTTTTTATTTCACTCTGGAGCGCTTGTACCTACGGATAAGGAGTTTGGGGCAGAACGTCGCTATCCGTCCACGAGCCCGTTCAGTTTACGGCTCTCTAAGCGATATCGCACACCGAGATAAATCTAGTCTTATAACCCGTTCCTCAGTTTCTCATTTTCTCCATCTTTTCTTCGTCCTCTCATCTCCTCATTCTCCCCGGCCCCGGCTCATCCCGTTCCGCTCTCATTTTATCATCCTCAAGCTTGAACCCCTCCCATCCGTCGGTCCGGCATTATCTATAAATTATTCAGCGACTCGATCCAAAAATTCTTTGATCCCCGAATTAATAAGGTACGGTATAAAATGGCTGATAACCGTCATACATTCTATAATTCAAACTATGGAGGTTTAATAGCATTACCTCCGTCGGGTTTTTCAGGCCGCACGCGATTTACTCGCATTAACGATCTACAATGTCGACCCGCTTCGTGAAACGCGATGCAGTACTGTGGTTCTAGTTTTTGCGTTAGCCTTTATCAGACTCTACGGTCTCGTGGCAATCGAGAATGAAAGATGGAAAAGACGGAACACAGGGATGCGGCGAATATTACTTGCCGTCCACGTTCTGCTAATGATACACAACCCGATTCAGCATTCCCAAGCGTTATCGGGCACGGGCAATCTCGCGACGTTTCCAACGGCACTGGCACGACAGAAACAACCAAAGCCAAACTACGAATCTACGTGTATCCAGCAGCCATAAAAAGGATAACGATCTGAGGGAACCGGCGCGCAGTGTACAATCCCCATTTGTGCATAGTTAGTTGAAAGACAAGAGGATAAGGAAACATCGCGCTAAGTTGCGACTGGTAATGCAAGCTAGTGCGTTCGCATTACGTTCCCTCAACCTCGCGCGAGTGCTGTGCACAGCATCCAAAGTCTTATAATTAATATCACAATTAACCCAACTCCCTCTCCGGCTCCCCATCCAGCGGGCAAAGTCTCGTGACAATTATTAGTACAATTACGAACAACTTCGCACTCGCGCCAACACCGGAGAGCGTTGTTATATAGTGTAGATGGGCCGCTCCGTGTGCAAAGGAGTTCGCAATTACGAGATAAGAAGAGGCTCCCGCGCCCGCCGTCTGCCTCGCTGACGAGGTGGAAACTGTAGAGGCGAAGGACCGCCGTGTAGGCCGAAGGTGCGGACGGGTAAATATGCCCTTTTCCTTGCCAGAAAAGAAACTTCGGAACAACATTGAACCGTAACTTTCCGACTTGGAGCGTCACCTTCGAATCCATGTGTGCACCCAGTTAGGCATCGCAGGAACACGCCCACTGGCCTTTACCCGGCGCATAGATGAACTCGCTATCCGCTATCCGTGCGGAACTGTGTGTGCGCTACCCAACAAGTACACGGTGTTTCCGTAAGAGGGAAAGGGCGGGCGCTGCTATCGGGCGAGTAGAAACGGCTGTGCACACACAGACCGTCGCGCAGGTGCGGCAAAGGCAGCTCTGAGCCACAAAGGAAGATGGACCGTGAGTGGAAAAGCCCACCGGAGCTAAATTGCTGACTATCCTCGGAGTCGCGCAGCTGGCGGAGGAAAAAGAGCACCAACACTCTGGCGGGAGCCGGGGAGAACCCAAGGGTTCGCTTCGTCGGCCTACCGGAAGGTTCTTGGCGCTTCGCCAATCCTCCGTGGATCGGACGAGCGAAGCTTCGCGTTTGTACTACATGGAAATTCCAGCCCACCCCACCCGGTGCAGTCCACTCCGGCCCTTGGCGCTCCGGCGCGGGGACGTTTACGGCTCCGGCGAACGAAGGCAGAAACTCGGTTACCGATCGAACGTGTCCCGGCTGAGGTGGAAGCAGAACCGCCCGATCGAACATGCCACGTTTATCTTCGTTACAGCCAACGATCTCTTTCTCTTCCTTTCTCTCCCCCCCCCCCCCCCCCCCCCTCCCCAGCCGCTCCTTTTTATTTTTTCGTGATTTAACGCTGTTTCTTTGCATGCTAACGGAACTACAGTCGGTCAGCGGGACCGCCGTATCGATAAATTAGTCCCTCTTCCCCCTCCTTTTATCTTCTCCCCCCGTCACGTTTCGGACGTATCTCTGTGCCGACTCTGTTCGAGGATTTATGCGTTTACGTACAGTGACTTTCACTGTTGGGGACTCGAATTATATCGATGCCGCGACTCCGATCGATGCAAATGTGATCATCATGAGATTTATGACTCTCCGTGTCGCCTGCGCCCATCGACGACGATTGACGAGCGACTATCGATAAATCTAAGATCAGCTATTTGCAATTGCAATTCTCGGCACAACGATCTCGGTCCGGCTTTGAAGTCACGAAGCTTCGTATGGATCGTTCCATATCCTCTGTGGGACGCGATGCCGATTGTGAAAGAACCCGTCACGCAATCCGAAGTGGAATGTATTCCAAAGTGATTTTTGAACGAACGGTCCCCGAGGAGACAACTCTCGAGTCCACGTTGCTCCTTCAGTATCCTTTTTCTTGATCTTCCACTTGCTCATTTTCCTCTTTCTCCTTGTATCCTCTCTCGCCATGCGACCAGCGATGTCGCGTTTCCGAGTCCCCGAAGGATTGTGGCTCGACAAACAACAACGAGGAACGGAGACTCTCGGTCGGGTCGATCGATATGCTCGAGGAGGAGGAGAAACCCGAGTACATACGAACTCTGGCGTTCTACCTCTGCCTTTTATCGAAAGTACGTACCCGTCAACCCATCTGTACACACCTCCGACGGCATAAATACTACTCTGTCTCGTCTTCTACTTCTTCTTCTTTTTTTTTTTTTTTTTACGAGCCATTTCTTCTTTCGTTGCCGCTTATCCAGGCACTCCTTATCGGCGGTACGGAGAGACTGACTGGTACAACGTTTAGTCTATTCTTTTAACATGCTATTGTTATCATTGTACAATCTTCCGTGATTTACGGTTGAAGAATCGCGGTTTCGCGAGTGAACGACCCCGTGTGGAAGGTATCGACCTCAGACACCACCAATTTTTTTTTTATGCACGAAGTTTTAGTACAGTGGAAAAAATGAACTACCGACGAGAATAGACAGATGTGAGATATCTCCGAGTGTAAAATTGTTGGACACGAAGAATACAAATTCGACCGTTGAGTCGTTGTCAATCTTCGGCTATCGATTGCCACGGCTCGTCAAGCCCGATGTCAAGTCGGCGAATTCTGTTCACTTGTGGGGTTCTTGGAGAACTCGGAGATATCTCGGCTCCATCCGTCCGTCCGTGTCTCTCATCGGATCGGGTCGTATGTCGAATCAGCGGAAAGGCTTCCCGCGCAAAACGCTCAGGACGCAAGTTTCACCAACCCGTAACCCTCTTCCCTCGATCGTCCGATCGATCGACCTCACCGAGAGACAGTACACAAACTTCGGAGAACGCAGAAACGTAGGGAACGAGATAAATTCCAGATTTCGTGCAACGTCTGTCACGCGTTCGCCCAATCAGCGCGCCTAACGAGCTTATCGCTCGTGCCTGCGTCAATGCCTCTTAATCCATTTCACAGACGTATCTGTCTTTAATCTGGATCAGGCGATCAAAGCTCGTACTAATTGGGAGGGTGACAATGCGACGCAGGAACTGAGCATTCAAAACGCCGGCAGATCATCCGACTCGGTCGATAACAAAAACTATAATCCATTTTCCTTTTTAACTCCAAGGGTCTTGAACATTTTCGGCTGAACTCAAGTTGCACCAATCTTCATTCGACAGTTCAGCATTGCGAGATTAACTGATTGAGAGGAGGACAATGCGACGCAGGAATTGGTCAATCGAAACTCCGGCGGATCATCCGACTCGGTCGATAACAAAAAGTGTAATCCGTTTTCCTTTTAAATTCCAAGGCTCTTGAACATTTTGGCCTGAAGTCAAGTTATCGCAATCTTCATTCAACAGTTCAACATCGCGAGATTAACTAATTGGGAGGACGACAATGCGACGCAGGAACTGGGCATTCAAAACGCCGGCAGATCATCCGACTCGGTCGATAACAAAAACTGTAATCCATTTTCCTTTTTAACTCCAAGGGTCTTGAACATTTTCGGCTGAACTCAAGTTGCACCAATCTTCATTCAACAGTTCAGCATTGCGAGATTAACTGATTGAGAGGAGGACAATGCGACGCAGGAATTGGTCAATCGAAACTCCGGCGGATCATCCGACTCGGTCGATAACAAAAAGTGTAATCCGTTTTCCTTTTAAATTCCAAGGCTCTTGAACATTTTGGCCTGAAGTCAAGTTATCGCAATCTTCATTCAACAGTTCAACATCGCGAGATTAACTAATTGGGAGGACGACAATGCGACGCAGGAACTGGGCATTCAAAACGCCGGCAGATCATCCGACTCGGTCGATAACAAAAACTGTAATCCATTTTCCTTTTTAACTCCAAGGGTCTTGAACATTTTCGGCTGAACTCAAGTTGCACCAATCTTCATTCGACAGTTCAGCATTGCGAGATTAACTGATTGAGAGGAGGACAATGCGACGCAGGAATTGGTCAATCGAAACTCTGGCAGATCATCCGACTCGGTCGATAACAAAAAGTGTAATCCGTTTTCCTTTTAAATTCCAGGACTCTTGAAAATTTTGGCCTGAAGTCAAGTTATCGCAATCTTCATTCAACAGTTCAGCATTGCGAGATTAACTAATTGGGAGGACGACAATGTGACGCAGCAACTAGTCAATCGAAACTCCGGCGGATCATCCGACTCGGTCGGTGACAAAAAATGTAATCCGTTTTCCTTTTAAATTCCAAGGCTCTTGAACATTTTGGCCTGAAGTCAAGTTATTGCAATCTTCATTCAACAGTTCAGCATTGCGAGATTAGCTAATTGGGAGGACGACAATGCGACGCAGCAACTAGTCAATCGAAACTCCGGCGGATCATCCGACTCGGTCGGTGACAAAAAATGTAATCCGTTTTCCTTTTAAATTCCAAGGGTCCTGAACATTTTGGGCTCAACTCAAGTTATGGCAGTCTTCATCCAACAGTTTTTATTTTTAATTCCAAGGGTCTTGAACATTTTCGGCTGAAATCAAGTTATGGAAATCTTCATCCAACAGTTTTTCTTTTTAATACCAAGGGTCTTGAACATTTTGACCTGAAGTTCAAGTTATCGCAATCTTCATTGAACAGTTCAGCATTCCGAGATTAATAGTACACCGCGAATCGCTCGCATAGTTCCCCGTTCGAAAATACCTTCGCATCAAAGCGGCAGCGTTTCGTGTTCGAGTTCTGCAGAGCTTTAACGCGATATCTCGGTGGGGACGCAGCGGCTCGTAAAGTAGGCTGTTTAGAACACGCGGTTTGAAGTGTTTCGCGATGATTCCAAGGAATAAAGGGCAAATTTTGGCCTCGATGGGAGTGGGACTTTCCCGTCGGAAACATGCCGTGTACGAGGAAACATGATGACGTTAGTCGAACGACTTGGACCATTACGTATTGACTTTACGAGGAGAGGATGCCGGTAGTTTCGAAACAAATGGGAAGCCACCCTTTGCCTCCGGGAACGCTCGTGAAATTCGACGGAAAATACACGCGTAGAAGCCCTTGTAAAAGCCCGACTTGCATGCATCTTGCCCGTCGAGCCCTCGTTCGTCCAAAAGACGTCTAAAACTTAACTTAACAAGCGCTCTATAATCTTATAGGCGACGCCGTACTCTCGAGAGGCAACCCCGCTCTATCGTTCCATCTCGTTAAACGATAGCTTTTTACGCCAGCATCTCCATAATCCTCTTTGTCGTTCCACATTCAAGATTCTTTTTCCCTCGGCAAGGCGTACACCGATAGAACCTGCATAAATTGGGTATACATTTTTGTTAAGTAAACAACGAGAAAACAGGTCGCCTCACTGGAAGTTCTAATGTAGACGCAGCTCTGGTACAATTGAGATTTGGAGAATACGGGACGAGAGATAAAAGAACCAAAGGAAGCCAGGTTGAGAGGTGAAAAGGTGAGAGGAAAGAGGTGTTGAAGATACCCTGCGGAAGAACGAGAGTTACCGACCGAACGTGAACTTTTCGCTTCAAATGAAGACGAGTATTCGCGACGGTCGCCTTAAACCTCATACCCACGGGTGTGCAGTAAGATATACCTTGGTGCACTGTGGGTAGGAAGGACTCCAAAGTACTTTTCGTGAAAAAGCGCGGCGGTGAATGCGAGCCGAGATAGCTTCGGGCGGTCTGAACCGCAGGGTGGGCTCTCTGCTTCACCGGCGTTGCAGCGCGGAACCAGCGTATTATCGTTTGCCACGGAGTTTCTGTTGTACACACGTTTTTGATAGAAAAAGTTGTCGGTGGTTGTCGGCCGTTCCACGATAATTGGCCGACGAAAAGGGAATTTTAGGAAACACGTAGCGATACGTCGGTAATTAATCGTCAGCATTGCGACAAGAGTTCCTTCGCTGTAACGTTTACCGGAGCCCCGGGGCTTGCCGGTACCGGGATGCAGAGACCGGTGTGCGGAACGCGGAAGCACGCGGTCGACTAATTGCATTAATTTTAACTAGGCGGTGGGCAAAACGACCGCAGGAGACGAGGACTCGCGTAAGAGGAAAATCCTCGCCTGCTGACCCGGTAGCTTTGCCGCCCGGACGACCGTGCTGCGCGATATTGTCCTTCGCGGCATGACGTCACGTTGCTCGACATGCGTGTTTACATTTTTCCTTGAGTCATCTATAATTATTTATTTCTGAAGCAATTTTTCAATTAACTCCCTACATCTGTTGGGTAGATCATTTTTTCTTATTGCTAAATGTAATGATTTTTAAAAAATTGTTTGTCTGGTATTACATAAGTGCAGAGGGTAACGGCCGCCCAGATCAACTTTTTTTTTTTTCTCAGTTACTGATAGTCAGTCGTAAATTAACACATTTTTATCTGTCGGGATTTTGATCTATTCAGGATTTTGATCTGCGCAGTAAAATAGATACCAACTTTTCTTGTCCACAAACGTCCACAATTCTTTACATGTTAATTTTACAAAAAAATCTTGTCCATTTTACAAAAATGTCTGTCAATTTTACAAATATTATTTGTGAAATTAACAACAAAATAATTGTGGACGTTTGTGGACAAAAAAGGTTTGTTAAACCTACAAATCTTTTTTACTGTTTACTCAGGACTTTTATCTGTTCAGGATTTTGATCTACTCAGGACTTTTATCAACTCAGGACTTTTATCTATTCAGGATTTTTATTTATTTAGGATTTTTATCTATTCAGGATTTTAAAAAATCGAAACGTTGCTCTACAGCCCTGCAATTAAAGTTTTCCCTTGTAACGGCCCTGCATTGCATATAAGAGGACGATTCGAATGAGAGAAGCATATAGGTGACATTAGCGCAGTGGTTAGCGCTCTTACTCAGTAACCGATTAATCCGGGTTCGAATCCCGGTGATCACCATATGTTTTCTCTCTTCGATACTTCGCCCGTCCATCTGCAATACTAATATCTACAGGTTCCCAAACTCTCCGCTCGATCATTACACCCTTGGGTGGCCGTCGTTCGCGGCATTACACTAAGACAGTCCGCGTAGGCGGTGAAACTGACAGGCGTATTCATGTGACGCTTCCCGATGGAACCTCATTTCGCTCGGTACATGCACCGGTGGTCCGATCACACAGGATCCCGGTGCCCCGATTAACGTATCGGATAGTGTATTCGCACGATGGAGAACCGATCGCACGCAGCCATTATCGATGTTTCAAAATTTGAGCCCCCGACGAGCCACTCTCCCGGTCAGGGCACGAATGCCAAGGGACCAGATGAAGAACTCAACGAACCGCGCTGATCGTATTATTGCCCGGGGGATTATTAACCGTCAAGTGCAACGCACCGCCTCGTAACGGACGATTCCCCAATATCAAAGCCACAGGGATCGCTAAAAACTTCTCTGACGACTCCGTAATATATTTCCCACTGTTTGATACTCATAAAGAGGAAAAAAATGGCTGGTCGGCCGAAGCAAACTCGGCGGAGCTTCATTTGCGAATGTAAAGCTTAGCTGATGTTGACTTTTTACCCCCCCCCCCTCCGTCGGACGGTATATATGCAGGGTGAAACTGACGGTGCGGTAGCGAAATGAATTGCAGAAATTGCAGGAATAGCGGTAAGACGGATGGAGGAAAGATCCCGGAGAACGGGATATTAAATGAGACGAGAAGAAGAAAAGAAAAAAAAAAAAAAAGAAAAGAAGTTATATGCAGTAGCTATGTGGAACGGTAAGCGAGGAGGAACGTTAATGAGATGGACATTTATTCGAGAAAGTGCACGGGAATCTCCGGCCCGCCCGGAGAATAAAGTGAAACGGTGGGGAAGAACGTATAAGATAACCTCGATCGGTTTTATTGTTATTAATTGCCTCTCATCGTCGTTACCCTCCGGATGTGCAGCTGGTCGCTCCAATCGATCGATAATGCATTATGAAAAAAATCGGAGTAGAATAAGATTTGAAAAAAACATGAATAATGGAGAGCATTGAAATGAACGACGGGTGAGTCGAGCCGGTGGAGTGAATGAAAGAAATAAATAGAAACGTCAGGGAGGACTGTCGTCAGTCTCGAGGAATTCGCGAGCGTGCGCCGTTCCTCGTTCCACGTGCCTCGGCGTCGATCGGTAAGACCGAGAATTCGACAAAGATAAACCACCGCGGGCGGAGCCTCGGAGGCCGAGAGACGGAGATAGCGTCTCGCGTGCCGCACATGTTTGACGAGTCGTCCGGTCGACTGTGTGCTCGCATTCGAACGACGAATAAAAAAAATATATATATAAATCTGCAGTAGCAACGCGGAATGGGTTTGCGGAGATTCATCGCATTGCCGAGAGGAGAGAATAGAGCGCGCTCGCACGCGGCCTCGATTGATCCCGGGCTAATTAAGGTTCACGGCCGTCGATTACTCGCGTGAGCTCGCCCAGAAGATATAATAGAAAACTACCAATTTAAATAATACTCATTTAACCCTCTGAGCGAGAATCGATAAATGAGCTGAACTCGAGGTCCGAAACCAAACATTCAAGTTCGAATTTTTTTTTTTTTATGGTGAATTTTTTTTTTTTTTTACTCCCGAGTGCCCGCTAGGGCAAAAGACGGGAGTTGTGCGTTTTACTGAGGTCCCGCGATTTTTTTGTTTTCGTTATTTCCTGTGTTTGTCGGAACGGCTCAATGTCTCTTAACAGCATTTTGCACATTAGTTTTGTGGATTTGGGAGTATGTTTGTAGCGATCGATTCGGAAAATAAATGTCAAGTGGCAGAGGTAAAAATCGCCTTCTAAAAATCGAGACAAAAGTCTATTTAGATATATTGAAAGGCAGCCACCATTGTTTACTATTGCCTTTGCGATTATTTGTCGTCTGCTATAGAAATTATGGAGGCTGTGCGCTATACTATATAGTAAAATTTTTATATCATTTCGATCCGATGATTTATTTAAGAGGTAACGTAGTGCAAAAATATACTTCCGGCATTTTGGAGTATAACTACTTGGTAGCGTCCTTCGCTCGCTTAAATTTTTTTTTTTTTAAGTACTCGGCGTCGAGACGCTACCGCGTCTCTTGATAGTGCGTTGAATTCGTTCAAAGTGTAGGATAACATCGAATTATTCTATAGTTCTTATAGCTCTAATTCGATCGCTGTAGTGTAATCTCATATTCACAAAGTGATATTTATTAGCGATATAATTTTCTAATGTTGTGTTTCTCCGAAAAGACTTTCTATGAGTCGTTTCTCACCGATACAACTTTTTTTTTTATGTTGTATCTCTCCGATACAATTTTCTATGTATTATCCCTCTCCAATACAACTTTCTAAATGTTGAATCTCTTAAATGCCAAAAAAATAAATATATACAGTGGAATTCAAAAAGCATAAAGTTTTAAAAAATAGAAAAGTGTTATCAACTTCCGACTGCAAAAAAGAAGTTGTAATTAAAGAGTTCTTAAAAAAATTACCCCTTATTAAAAAAATATATGTCTGAAAAATGCCGACAATAAACGATAAACCGATTAATAAACGTAAAAAAGTAACTTCAAAAAGGATTAAATAATTAATTATATAAGAATAATTTTTTTTTTTCACAATTAATGACATTCATTTATCAATCGTTTTCGCTACATTCGGGAGACATCTTCCGAATCCGTCCGTCATCCGAGTGAATATACACTGAGAAAAAGAAACGGTTGGATTAAGCAAATGCGCGGTGACGTCTCCCGACTGTAACAACAACGATTAATAAATTAATATAATTAATGGTAAAAAAACAATATTAATTATTTTATGTAATTAATTATTCCATCCTTTTAGAAGTTTGTTTTTTACCTTTATTAATCGATTTCTCGTTTATCGCCGCTATTCTTTCCAAATATTTTTTCAATAAAGAGTAATTTTTTTCATTTATCAACTGCTCGTCACTCAAGTCTTTTTGTACAAGCCGGCAAGCAAGGCGCACCGTCTCACCGAAGACTAAGCCCGGCCGGTTTGCTTTTAAAGACAAATAGCTCCTCGTCCATTGTCGGGGAATCCCGTGGTGCAGACAGGTGCCATCCGCCTCGGTGGGCTCGTCGTTTGATTATGTTAATCGATGCTAATAGGAGGAGGACATGCGAGAGATCGCTGAATATTCATATGTAGCATGCATACGGCGCGTACGACAATTAAATCGTCATTCACCGCGCCGATGTCGAATCAATTAATCGAAGAACCCGCGGCAAATGAAAGCAAAACAAGACTAAAAAAAAGAAGTGATTAGCGGGCGATTTAATCGTCATCCTCAGAAGTCTCCGCCATTCCCCATCGAACCGATGAGCGTCGATCGGACTGAATTTTCCGCTCGACCCCGGCAGTCGCGTTCGCGATTCAAGATCAGAATTAGAATGCCTCGGTGATGTGAGACTATTTACGCTCGTCGTGATTCTTTGCCGCTGAATCGGCAGACACTGCAGTGCCCGCGGCTGTGTGCGAGAAGCCTCGTGTGCAAGTGGTCGCCGCGGTTATCGACGTATTCCCGATTCATTCTCGAATCGGTCAGTGCTATTAATAGGAAGCGGTCGAGCGTTGTGCACTGGGCCCGAGGACCCCGCGTACACGCAACGATAAATTTCCGATCTGCCCGGGCCAAGGTATGCAAGCTCTCGGCTCCGAGCGCGTGCTCTTCCTATATCTCTCTCGGTGCATGCACCGATACTCCACTCCCGGACGAGAGGGAGAGTCACGGCTAAACCGTTTCTCTCTCGCAGCCTAATACCCTACCACTGTTATTCGTCCGAGCACCACTACCGGCAAACCTCGGTAAAGCACCACCGTATTCCTCTTAATTTACGAGCGCCAGTTAACCACCCCACTTGCCGCCGACGCCAGTTTGTTGACTATCGTTCAACCGCGCGTTCGATACCCACCGTCCAGCTTGCAGTCGCTTTTCTCTCTTTTTTAAAATTTTTTATTTATTTACTATTTAAATCCTAGACGCATGTATTATAAATCGCAGCGCTATTATCCAAATTGTCGATCCTCTCTACTTTCCCGATTAATATTAATTAGGAAAGTGGAAAGGATTGGACATTCTATTTTTTTATCGTCACATATGCGTTTATTTTAAATCGCTCAATCGTCGAAATGACAAATCCTCGCTCATTCCATGATTAATTTTTTTTCTTTTTTTAATTTCACGAATTTGCCGTGAAAACTCGTTCGAATCCTCGATAAAATTACGGCGTCGCATAGCGCGAGATATAATTAATATTAATTAGAGGTATGTAGGTGGCCAGTTCGAATTATAATTATATTATTAATTATAGAAGTGTAGGTGGCCAGTTTGAAATTTTATAGTGAAGACTACGCGATGCGAAATGTTCTATCAGCGCATCGGTGCGTCGCGGATTCGAGCTGGCTTATGGAGCTCGATTAACGATGAAACTCCACCGAAACATGCACACACGGACAAATAAACCATAGGCCGCGACGTTAATTCTGCCAGCGAGGCGTTATAACTCGACGATAATTTGAGCGCGAACGCATTAGCGAACTCTCCCGGTGTGTGTTCCCCTTTCCCGTTGGCTGACATCTCTATGCGCTCGGATTGCCACTTGCCATGGTATTGCTATATTTGCTGTCTCACTTGCCTCACTTCTCGACCCCCCCCCCCCCCCCCTTCTCCTCCTCCTCCTCCTCCTCCTCCACCGACCAGCGCGCCCTGATTTCTCGTTTCTCGCCTCCTCGCGACACGTTACAATGACACAATGCCAGACTAACTCTGCCCGTATTATGACATTCATCGTCGTGTATTATACGAGCTGATTTCGGGACGTTTCTCCGCACACCGTCACTCCACTTAGAGCTAGGTCAACATATCGCGTGCTCCTGCACGGAAAAAAGTATATTGAAAATATATTGAAAAAATATTGAAAAAATATGGAAAATATATTCAAAATATATTGAAAATATATTGAAAATATATTGAAAATATATTGAAAATATATTGAAAATATATTGAAAATATATTGAAAATATATTGAAAATATATTGAAAATATATTGAAAATATATTGAAAATATATTGAAAATATATTGAAAATATATTGAAAATATATTGAAAATATATTGAAAATATATTGAAAATATATTGAAAATATATTGAAAATATATTTCGGACAAAAAAATAATGTATATAAATCATATCCGCGAAAATATATTTGTCTTTAGACTGACAGCGGTGGATGCGCGGTTGGCGCACAGCTCCGGTGGCCTCGCAAGTCAAGCAAGATCGTTCGCGGTCAGTACCTGGATGGGTGACCGCTTAACCGTGCACTAGCTGGCGCATTGACCGTTGAGCGGGACGCGCTTTCTTCTGAAACTTTGGTGTTTCTGCACTTTATTCAAAGTGATAAAATACCGGAGGATCAGTAGAATATGGCCGTCTATACCGGCACGGGTTTTCCGTAGCTTCCCCGTGTCCCCGGCAAATGCGGTACAGTATAGCTCGTCGAGCTACGGACGTAATGGAAGTTAGGTAGCTTAGCTGAGTGCGGGAAGGGAAACTAGGGGGGAAACGGGATGGGGTCCCGTAAAAACCCAGAAGGGTATACGGTGGAAAAATGGAACAAATATTTTTTTAAAAAATATATATATTTGTCTTTATATTTGTTAAATATATATATTTGTCTTTATATTTAACGATATCACTATTTTATGTCAACAACGATATTAACAAAGAAATAATAATTTACCGATTGGCCATGTCACGAGGCTGATATCCATCTGTGATATTATTGCCGATTCGTGGCGCGGACACAGCGACTGTACGACGAGAATCCAATCAAGCGGACAGAATCTGGGGGGGAGTTAATCGATCGACGGTTTCGTCGCTGCGCAAAGATCTTTATCCCTCGAGCTCGTGGAGATCGTGATCTCCTACTGTATTCACGTTCGGAAACCGGTCGCTCTGTTTCACCGCGAGCAAGAACGGTTTCCAATTGCGATGTCGCGTAGCTGGATGAACGGTATGTGTAGAGATCCCGCACAGAGCTGATGGAGTAAGCCCACGTCGAAGTCTCGTCGGAGGCGTAATTATACCGAGGTTCGATTGTCACGGGCGTCTTGTGTCAATAATAGTCTCGATGCAGGCCACAATAGTGCGCTGACATATACAGCTTCCGCTCGGGGCTTACGTTACGCTTAATCAGGAAATATCAGCCTCCGGCGAATCACGGCGTAGATCTGCACCCGGATATCCAATCCGATTCCGCCAAAGGGATTGAATTGCAAAGCAGAAAAAAAAAAAAATATGTCGCTGAAGCTCGAGATCATGTGAATTACCATAGTCGGTAACAAAAAATATAAGTGACCTTTTGTCACCTTCCGTCCACCTACACGGTAAACCTTTTAACACCTTCCGTCCACCTACACCTACTACTTTATGATACTAATGCGAAAAAAACGGTCTTTTCGAAGAAGGTTGGCCGCACGAGCCGGTTCGGGAGCTACAACGGAATGAAGCCGAGTGATGTTTGTAGCTCGAGAAGAGGCGAGTGCTGCCTACTTCCCAATCGCCGTCGGGAGACCGCTTTTTCGTACAAGTATCGCATACTACTTTTTGTGACAAGTGCACGAAAATTCCCGCTTTTCGTGCCTGTAAAGTGCGTTCGGAAAAATACCTACAGTGACAGATAAGTCAGCGCGAGAAGTAACTAGAGTGTTAAAAGAGTGTGCGCAAAAGTAGCTAGAGTGTGAAAAAAGTGTGCGAAAAGGAACTAGCGTGTAAAAAAAGTGTGCGGAAAACAAACTAGCGTGTAAAAATAGTATCGACAGCATTTTTCGCGCATCCTCTGCTAGAAAGCGCCACTTTCGACACACTTCACAGGCACGAAAAGCGGGACTTTTCGTGCATGTGTCACAAAAAAAAAAAAAAAAAAAAAATCGTAAAATCGGAATACGAAGATTCGTAAAAATAATTTTGTTAAATAAGTGACAAACTCGTTTGTTCGGTTTTGAATATAAAAACCTGTCTTTGTATTTTCCGTGTCATTAACAATTTTAGTTTCTACTTTTGTTTGTAATACTTGAGAGCCGAATTGTGCGATCCGAAAATTATCAAACCAAAAATCGCGGACGTTTGTGAACATTAAGTTGTAAAATGTACAAACTTTTTTTATACCCCGTGCGATCGAAAGCAAATTGATACGTGAAGATTTTTCTTTTAATCACAGACGGTCTGCAGCGTCAAGAAAGTGAATTACCGTTTTTATTATCGACCGAGCTCGGACCGAGTGGGACAGGGGAGTGTCGCGTCGCCTTAATGGCCTCGATATCGGAATGCGTCTCTGCTATCGCTATATCGAACAAAAACTTCCGTACAACCAGCGTTATTAGACTGATTGCAATGTCGTAATTGCTCAGGCATGATTGTCACGGTCATATCAATAGCGTCCGACACGTTCGTGCATCCAGCGACGAGGCGCGGGGCGGTAAGGGAGGGTTTGCGAGGTCGTGCGTCTCGTGTCGTGCACACGCTGCACTGCGGATCGAATGCGCGGTGGCTTTGCGATTACACGTTCCAGCGAGCATATAGTATGGCAGTGTGTCGGGGCGCTGAGTTCAATCGTTGCGGACGTGGGAGCTGGAGGGAACAAGACTGCCGCGGCGGTGATCGGCGCTGCTCGGACAATCGATGCCAATATAATTGACGGTCGGCGAAAGAGCAGAGGCCAGATGAGAGAGCGTCCGTGCCTATGTGCGCAGAATACACGGCATCGATCTCAATGACGGAAATACAGGCCGCATTATTCTTCCATTCCCTTTCCATCAAGTTTTAAAAAATTTTATTATGACATTAATTATCATTAATTTCCTAATAAA
Source organism: Exephanes ischioxanthus (assembly GCA_958510785.1). Lineage (NCBI taxonomy): Eukaryota > Metazoa > Arthropoda > Insecta > Hymenoptera > Ichneumonidae > Exephanes > Exephanes ischioxanthus. The sequence goes on from OY294021.1 coordinate 5,179,070, forward strand.
TAATTATCATTATCATTAACAACAATTAATTATCAATTATTATGATTAATAATTAGTAATTATTGATTATGATAATGTATATTAATTGTTAATAATTATTGAGTTGTTATTTTACTCTGAACGTTGGTAAATCATGTTTTACGAGTAAATAGTTGTCCGTTCAATAACGCACGTATGGAATAGCGCGATATAACAAGTGTCGAATCTCCCATCTTTCTGCCGCTTTCGGTCCCGCATCGAAACTACCTCGCTCTCGTGAAACGCGTCGTGAATAAATAACGAGGGCATTAAAGGCAAGATGGGTTACGAAAGAGTGGGGTCGGAGGGGGGAGGGAGGGGGGGGGGGGGGCAAAAAAAACGATCGAGTGGTGAGTAAATCGGCGAAACGAGGCCGAGTCGATGGGCACGGATGATCGTTCAACAGGTATCTTCTGGCATTGTCCTCGACTCCAGATTCATCGAGACAAGAAGTTGCTTCTTCCATCATCCCTCCTCCCTCTCACTTTCTCGTTCCACTTCTTTTTTTGTTTTTTTTTTTTTTGTTTTACTCTCCCGCCTATCTTCCGCCTCCACGTTTTATCTACCATTTCTCTACCCTCTTGAAACCGCGGAAATATCTACCCCAGTACGGCAAGAAAACGGTCTTGCCGTCCTGGCCCTTCCCTACACTTCAACTTCTTATCGTTCCTATCTTATCTTTTCACCCTCTTTGCTACACGCTCCTCCCACTTACGTTTTTCTTTTCTCTTCCCTCTTCTATCTCTCCTCGATTTTCATCAGGTTTTGTTTTTCACCTCAGGCTGCGCTCATCCCGATGACGTTCCACGCTAGTAACTCGCGTCGCCACCGGGCGGGGACAATAATCGGGACCGGAATAATTAAGAAATTACACTTCGATCCGCCGCCCGGAATTCCGAGAACGCGGAGTCGGACATTGGCGCTACTTTCGTCGAGCCAGCTGCAGTTATCAAAGTTTCGCAGAGCTTTTGGATATGCGAATTCCTGCGAACGAGCGCGGTATGGAAAGTCACGGTTGAGCTCCTCTCCAACTCACTTCGGTTTAATTAAACGATCACGGGATTTCACGGGAGCCTCGCAGATTCAGGGGGATTGTTCAATTCTCGACTTCCATTCCGCCCGTTGCGCCCTTGGCACCAGAGAAATTAAAGCGAACGAGGCACGATGAGTTCATTCGATTTTACGTATCAATCGGCTTAACTCATTACATGGAAACGTGAGATTGATAAGGGAAGACGATTGAATGTTTTTATTTTATTTTATTTTATTTTGCCGCCACGCTCCGTTCTGCTAGCCAGTAAAATAGACTTGTACATTTAACAATTTTTGCCTGTCCACAAACGTTCACGTTTCTTTTCTCGTTAATTTTACGAAACATATTTGTGAAATGAGACATTTCTGTAAAATGAACAGAGATTTTTGTAAAATGAACAGAGATTTTTGTAAAATGAACAGAGATTTTTGTAAAATGAACAGATATTTTTGTAGAATTCACAGACATTCTTGTAAAATTAACATGAAAAAAATTGCGATAATTTGTGAACAAGAAACTGTCGTGCCTATTGTACTGTGTATATTATTCTTCTTGCAGGCAAACTGGGGAGTCAGTTTGTATACGAAAATATGACCTTTTATTACCACTCCAATTTCGATCCGTCAGAGTTATTTCTGTTGCCGTGTAACGGTAGCCGACGATAGATTTTTTATAAATCCAACTACAGGCGGCTCAACTTGTGACGGAACAACTTTGGATTATTAGCCACTCGTCACTGCGTAACTGCACATGACAATTTCCGTCATATTCATAACGTCGGATAAATGGGTAACATTATGGAAACGTTGACCTCGTTCGAAGGTGCATGGCTCGTACCATAACCGCAGAGTACAATTGCGATTACTGTGCCAGGGCATAGCCGGGGGGAGAATTCCTGACAGAGACTAATTCGTGCACTTTTGGATCGCGCGATTATTCCAGCTCGCTGCTGCAATAGGCATCTCCAGTGTTTCGAGCTTTCAGATGAGAAGCCGTACTTCGGGACACACGCGTAGAGACGTTGCGTGTAGGCTCGAGCTTCTACTGGAAGTCTGATTTAACGAACGGTACCGCGATACCGGTCAGACAGCAACGCCAATGCCACAGGGAATTTATCACGCCTCGCACAAAATTAACGTTGCGCGCGCTTCGTCCAGCCGTTTCAACTTCGACAAGTGATTTAACTCGGCTTGCGCAACGAAACGTGGGCTCATATGTGGCGCAGCGGCAAGACCGCCCAGACATTGCGGGGGCTCGCAATCCGGGCAGACATAATACGACCGGTAGTCGATTGACATTTACACTTGACCGGCTATCGACTCCGGGAACTGATTTATAAAAAAACTTCTCGATCGATCGCCCGTTCTAAAAACAACATTGTGAGGCTATAAATGTTTCTACGCTTGACTCAACATTTCTTATTCACGGTGTCTGCAATATCGTTTTTTTTTTTTCCAATATTTGGTTAACTTTGATATCAACGATACTTATGAACTACACTGACAAAAAATACGGTTGACGCAATTAATATTCGGGCAGGGACGTTCAACTAAATATTATGTTCGTACAGCTAAAAAATTGGTTAGTTCAACAATTTGTTGGATGATTTCACCGAAATATTTTTGAGTCATTAAAATATTTTGTTCGGCCAACTAAATATTTATTTGAATCTTAGTTGATTCAACTGTACTTTTTTATGAGTGTGTAAACGAATGTAAAATGAAAAAGAAAATATTTTAGAATTAAGAATTATGAACAAAAATTGTGCTTCAAAAACTCGGGGAGCCACATAATTTTGCCGCACAACAACACGGAGAAAAATAGTTCTGTTTCTCTAAAAAAAAATGTAGATCGTTAATAATTTATTATTATTGCAGCAAAAACATTTGGCTGCTATAGCAAAATGTTCGCTGCCACAGCAAAATATATTGTTGTCCCTATGTTAAGCAGGTAAACGAGTGATGGTACAAAAATTCTTGTTGTCCCAACAATTTTTTGTGCTCCGTGTACAATCGGCGGAATCGTTGTATGGCCGAAAATCATCAGTCCGAACACATTTCGTCCGAATAGTCAAACTTCCGATACTTCATTTTTCTGAATCGTAAACTGCCGAATCTTTATTTTTTCGAATCGTCAAATTTCCGAAACTGTATCATGCCGAATCTTCATTTCAGGGAACGTTACTCTTCGGAAATATAGTATTTAGCCGAACGTTACGCCTTCGAATCGTCATTTGACCGAACGTGATTTTTCAAAATACTAACTTCACCCGAACTTCATTTCCCGAATCGTCAAATTACCATACGTCAAGTCGCCGAATCGTCATTCATCCTGTTACGTCCTGACCCTTCATTAACACATTTTCTTTCGATAAGCTATCGTTTTATTATTTCTCAAAAGAAATATTAATTCTTCGACGGAAGAAACCCAGACATTAAAATCATACGACCGGATAATAAGTATCGTATTTCTGCAAATTCACATCCGCTAACGACGATTCGCGAGTTCTCACCGCTTTTACCCAAGAACGCAACGCCATACTTTTATTCGCGCGCGCTGTGCGAACTCAGCGTTTTGGGCCGCCTCGCAACGGGCGAGCTCTTTCCAACTTTTAGTCAGTCTAACATCAAACTTCGAACGATTAACATATAATCAAACTGGGTATCTTCCACCGGAGTAAAAATCTATAAATTTGTAACACCTACGCCAACACAAATATTGTACAACGATTAAAACTCTTTTTACTGTTTAATAAATACGCATATTTAAACTCGAAACGGGATTTTGAATCTTATTCGAGGAACGAACCCCGACTAAATAAAAAATAACAACGTCCAGGTCAATCGCGTGCTCACAAGTTAAACTTTCGGACAAGTATTCACCACTGAGTCGCCGCCGGTCTAGGTTGAAACGAATACTAGTACCTCTGGACCTACCGCGAACAAGTTTCAATATACCTCTGAGCCGACAAGTTTAAAATCAAAATACTTCGCAAAAGACAATCCGAGACGTAACACATCCGAATAATACTTATCCGGAAGGTCATTTATCCGTGTCGATTTGTACTGAATGCCTGGGATTCATATTTACTAGACTAGTCTAGACTAGACTAGAGTAGTATTAATTAGTTTTACGATTCGGACAAATGACGATTCGGGGCCTTGACGTTCGGAAGTTTAACGATTCGGGAGAAGGACGTTCGGTGAAATTATTATTCGGAAAAATGACGTTCGCTTAAATGACGATTCAGAGGAACAACGTTCAGCCAATTACTATTTCCGAAGAGTAACGTTCGCTGAAGTGAAGATTCGCAATAATAAAGTTTCAAAAATTTGACAGTTCCGAAAAATAACGATTCTGCAGTTTGACGATTGGAAAAAATAAGGTTTCGGAAGTTTGACAATTCGAATGAGGTGCGTTCGAACCCATGACTTTCGACTATACGACGATTCGGCCAATTGTAGTTTCGGGAAAATGATGTGGCTCCACAGCGCGGTGGTAACTATCGGCCTTCAAATTCGACCTTTATTTTCGGGCGAAAAATATCACCGATTTACCGACAACGATTATTATCGTGAGATATTTATCGTCCGACAAACGACTCGCGCGTAGCGCTTGGCGCGCAGTGCCGTCAGTATAATCGTACCGCGAATATAAATTCAAATCGCGTTTGGCAAGCCTACAAGAATCGATGAATTCGTACGTGTACGATATGGGTGTACGATTCAGAGGCGTGTGAAATATTCGAATGGCAAGATGCGAACCGCAGATATTATCCCATCGTACGTTCACCTGCGGCAAGCCCGATGTTCCGTGCACACACGACGACGATTCGTTGGTAAAATATGCGAGCTCGAAGTGCCGCGAGTCGCGAGTACCGATCGCACACATGCTCGACGCCCTCCTGCGTTTTACTGCGGCTGTGTAGCTTCAACTGCGGTAACAGCGGCATATGCGCAGCAGTATGTGTCGTTGAGTGGAATCGAGCACGTTAACCCCTTCGGTCGGAGAAGAGCCATGCAAAACGGTCTCGCGCCCTCCATTTGAGACGAAATTTTTTTTTCGCGAAAAATGACTATGAAATATTGAAAATTGATTTTTGTCCCGAGGTTCCGTCTTACCCCTCTCTCTCCTATATGACCAGCGGAACAGATTTATCTCAGTTTCACAAAGATAGGGGAGAGCGGGGCAAAATGGGACAGTGGAGCGAAACGGGACAGCTAGGGCAAAATTCAGTTTTCCAATAATTTTTGGATGCCCCATTTTGTCCCAACGATACAGCCGGATTTTCGACACCTTTTGCCGCACTCACCAGCACCGCCACCATCCAAAAGTTATTTGAAAATTGCGTTTTGTCCCATTATCCCGTTTTGCCCCGCTCTCCCCTATCAAAAACCGAGATTTTTATTATTTTATCAAATACAAAGTCAAAAACCGATTAGTCTTTTTTAAAATTAAGAGCTTTGTTGCCAAAGTTAATATCTACAGTTCTCTTCTTATACTAAATTTTATACCTGATGCTAATTTTACACCTCGGCAAAGGACCATCGACCTCGGTCCTTCCGACCATTTTTTTTAATTAATTTTTTATTTATCTCAGTTTCATCAAGGTATCAAAAACCGAGTTTTTTTTTTCAAATACAGAGTCAAAGATCGATTAGTCTTTTCTTAATTAATTTTTTGTTTTTATTGCGCAGTAACTCTAACAAGCAGCCTCGGCAGGTGTAATGGAACGAGCGTACGTGCCCGGACGAAGAAAAGAAAATCCCCCTATGATTGATTAGAGCCCCATCCCTTTCCCTCCGTGTATTTTTCTCGCCCTTTCTCGCTTCGGCACGATTTCTCATAATGACCGTATATCCGTCACTCTTTTTTACCCTCATTAGCGCTTACCGCTGAATCATTTACGTTTTTTCTCCCCTTTTCTAATTAACCCGAGGGAAAATAAAAAGCCGTTCTTCGGGATTTCCTTCCGAGAACATGATGACTCCCGCGAGAGCTCAAAATAACCCAGTGGAAATTTCCTCGTTCGCTCTTCGTGTTCCTCCCGCTCAGCCTCCATTCGAAAACGCTCCAGCGAAGGCGTAAGTTCATCGAGTTTCCATTTTCCTATATATATATATATATATATATATATATATATATATATATATATTTCCCTGAATTCAAATTGCCATCTAAACGAGCTTTTTTGTTTGCATGCTTTATTATAATTATCATCACTGAATCGCTGGGTTGGCGAATGGATCATTTTTACCGTCCGGCTTTCACGCTCATTAATTCGTTTTGGAGAGCGGATAAAAGCCGAAAGAAAAAAAAAAGGGAAGAATGTGCAGAGCTGTTGAAGAGCCAGGCCGGAAATACGTGTAACGCGTCTACGGTGCGTGTGTGATCTTCTTTTCATCGGGCGAGTGCGAGCTTGAACCCCATCGTTGGTACGAGACCTTCTTTTCATCGGGCTCGTATGAACGATGGGGTTCAAGCTCGCACTCTGGAGAATCCCTCCGACCCCGTTTGCCCAACTGGGTTGGATGGCAGCGAAACGACAGCCCAGCTTACGGGAGAAAGCTTTTCGAACATACCCCCGGGTTTTCGGCTCTTTGACCGTGAATTGTAAAAAACACGTCCATGATGTACTTAGTTCGCGCGATTCGGTCCGAAGTTTTCGGGACCGTTACGACGATCACCGGAAACCCGAAGAGAACACAACACCGCGCGTTGGCGCGATAATTGCGCGATGCCGGAAATCGGCAATCCGGAATGCTCCGGACGCATTCCGGAGTGACGAAGGCCGCCGGAACGAATCCAACAACAAACACACTGTGCGCGCGTTCGAGCCCGGAATGCGTGGGACGAGTGAAAGCGAAGCGTCATTCTTCGCGCCGGAGAGCTTCGTCGGATTTGGGGGGGAGCGTGGGCGAATACCAGCCCAACCGAGGGAAAACCTTAATTTCACGTCGCAAATGAGTTTCGTCATTCCGCGTCGCTGCAAAAATTTACGAGCCGATGCGATCGGCACTCACGGACCGCGGCCGAAGGGCGAAAGTTAAAAAGTTCGGTGCTGTTTATTGAAGGTTCGGGCTCTTAATATACCGCTCGTACTCGTTATCGCCTGCACGTTCACTTTTTTCTCTCCTCCATTTGATCTCCGACCTTTTTTTTTGGTAATATTTCTTTCGCGTACTTTTTCATGTAGCAATTACTTGTTTACTTGCTATGAGCTTCGCAAATGTCGACCGCGTGTTTGGGCCGAGGAAAAATTTTGCGGGGTCGGATTACGAGATCACAGAAGGAAGCATCGTCATACCCACTGGCAGCGGCAACGGCGGCACGTCATCGCGTGCCTCACGGACGCAATGCGGCCGGTGCCTTTTTTTTCACCTTTTTTTTTTTATTTCTCCCTCTGCTCTCCCTCGACGAGAAAGATGAAATGGAAGGTTGCCAGAACACGACGCGAGAATGGCATCCCTGGCGCGTTTCCTCTCCTATGCTTCTTGCACTACGTAGAACGAAATATCGCATGCGCTACCCATGTGGTTCTGCGCACATTTCGATAGTACATTTTCGATTTTTTTTTTTTTTTTTTTTACCTCCTCGCGTCCTAAAAGCATTTCAATTCGAGTTAAAAGCGGAAAAGAGAGTGTGAAAGATCGCAGTAGCGAATGCAGAAGATTGAGTTTAATATTGGGAGTGTGCTTCATTAAAATTTCAGCTGAAAAAAAAGAGGAGAGACGAGATAAAAAGCGTTGAAAAAATAGCGCTTCGCGCCGCCCAATTAAATTGAAAGTCTATAGGCCCTCGGGGTAATAACCAGAAATCAATTAGAACGGAGTAATGAAACCGCCGAGCGAGCGTAATTTGGGCGACGCTAGATCGATGCCATGAGTAACGAGGACTGGGAGACTCTCTCGCTGTTATATATCGACGATTTCAGATTGATTTTTTAATCAGCCCGGACGCGAAACTATTAATTATAATTCAACGGAAAAGAGACGGTCCGCGAGGGATAGCCCAGGAGCGAGTTCATTATCTCGCGGGGAAATATGAACGATAAATTTATCATCGAACGATGGATCCAGCAAGGATAAAAATCCCTCAGATTTTTTAATCAAAGTAGGATTAGTATCATCAATCTCTCGGGTGAATAAAAAATTTTAAACGTTCAATGAAATTTCGGTTTTGACATTTTTGACATTTTTTCCGAATTTGTCCCGATAAAAATGTAAGACATATATATATCTATGTGTTATATATATTTTTTTTAACAACAGAAGTGTTACTTGTGAGCGTGTCGGACGTTTTCGCTGGCGGATAAAACACCAATGTTCTGAGCGATCGATCGGTTTGACATTTAATTCGGGGAGGCCGCAAAATCTCGTTGACCTGCGACACCCCTTCGGGGACTTCAATTCTGGCGACGTGACGATGAGGGTAATTCTCAATGTGTCCGCGTTCGTCGGTCAACTGGTTCATTCTCTCAATCTCGGGGGAGCCCTCGCTTGACACACGACGAGAGAACTAATTAGGTCCTCATTGATCGGGGCTCGATGGAACTTTCGGTGTTAAATTGGAAAACGACGTTGACAGTGAGGCAAGCGAGTTTTCGTTTATACTCGCACTTCCAGCCAAGTCCGCTCTAAACCCTATCCGCCACGAACAGTTATTATAATATTGTTACGTTCTCGCAGAATAAATCACCTATTTTTTCCTGCAAATGCGATTTTCTTCTTAGTCTTAATCTCGAGGAGGAAAGCATTTTTTTTTTACCGAAAAATTTTTCCATTGCTGCAATAACAATATTGACCAAACTTAGTGTCAATCAGTTTATATTTGATATAAAAATACTCCCCAGGTCCATCGTGAAGATTTCCGAAGAATCCGAAGAATTTTTGCGTATAGCACGTATCACCTCACACCCGTATTTCAGGTTCACCTCATCATACCTCGGGAACCGCTGGACGATTATGATCGTAATCAGGCCCATTGGAAAGCTTGGGTCCGAATTATATAATAAAAGTGTCCTTGAAAATTCGATCCGATGCTTCGTTGCCGAGATCGAGCCGTCCGAAAATCATCGCGTAAACTCACGCACAATCGATCTCCTCACACCCGTATTTCAGGTTCACTTCATCATATCTCGGGAACCGCTGGACGATTATGATCGTAATTAGGCCCATTGGAAAGCTTGGGTCCGAATTATATGATAAAAGTGTCCTTGAAAATTCGATCCGATGCTTCGTTGCCGATGTACTTTAACACCTCACACCCGTATTCAGGTTCACGCACAATCGAAACATGTTGGATCTATTCCTGTTCGCGATCATCGTACACAAGAATCCACCGAACGAATGTGTTCGGAATTAAGCAAACTGGAAAGCTTGGATAGACATTCTATAGTAAAATTTTAATATCATTTCGATCCGATGATTTATTTGTGAGGTAACGTAGTGCAAACAAATACTTCCGGCATTTTGGAGTATAACTACTTGGTAGCGTCCTTCGCACACTTAAAAAATTTCTTTTAAGTACTTGGCGTCGAGACGCTACCGCGTCTCTTAATAAGTACTTGGCGTCGAGACGCTACCGCGTCTCTTAATAAGTACTTGGCGTCGAGACGCTACCGCGTCTCTTAATAAGTCGCGTATTAGGTTAGGTTTTAGGGCGGATATTATTAAATACAATCGCAGCCAAATATCTCGAGCAGGAACTGTCGAACGTCCCATTCTCTCTGAAAGTCCGATCGGACTGTTGTCATCTGATTAATCGATAATCCGTTTGTTATACCGACTTTTCTTTAAGTTGTATCGATCGAGGTTTTAATAAATGTGGTTTTACTAAATGTGGAAAAAGGCAGGAAGAAAATTTGAAAAAAATAAAATCCGTAAATTCTTTATCCAGCTAGCCGAGCGTGCCATAAAAATTTGACAATACACGGTAAAAAATAATTTCGTAAAATCGGAATACAAAGTTAGGTAAAAATGATTTTGTTGAATAAGTGACAAGCGAATTTTTTCAGGTTCGAATAGACAAACCTGACCTTTTACTTTCGGAATCATTGATAATTTTAGTTTGTACTCTCGTTTGCGATCGAGAAATTAACGAATACAATATTATGGACGTTTGTGGACAATAAGGTGTTGTAAAAAGTACAAACTTTTTTCTAGTGTACCTCGTCGAGTCGTTTACAAAATTATGGCATCAAATCTTTCCAATATCTTCAGAGAGTCCGGCCTGTACCTTCATCTTATTTTGTTAGTAATAGTTGTTATCATGATCTTTATTTTATTTTATGTCGTGTTACTATTGTCGGCATTTTATGTTCATCTTTTTTCATTTCTTTGTTAATGCTGTTCATTATGCTTATGCTTATTATGTTTGCCTATTATGTTGTATGTCCTACCGTACAATAAATCACTTCATTCTTCATTCTTCATTCTTCATTCTTCATTCTTCATTCTTCATTCTTCATTCTTCATTCTTCATTCTTCATTCTTCATTCTTCATTCTTCATTCTTCATTCTTCATTCTTCATTCTTCATTCTTCATTCTTCATTCTTCATTCTTCATTCTTCATTCTTCATTCTTCATTCTTCATTCTTCATTCTTCATTCTTCATTCTTCATTCTTCATTCTTCATTCTTCATTCTTCATTCTTCATTCTTCATTCTTCATTCTTCATTCTTCATTCTTCATTCTTCATTCTTCATTCTTCATTCTTCATTCTTCATTCTTCATTCTTCATTCTTCATTCTTCATTCTTCATTCTTCATTCTTCATTCTTCATTCTTCATTCTTCATTCTTCATTCTTCATTCTTCATTCTTCATTCTTCATTCTTCATTCTTCATTCTTCATTCATTCCGCTAATCTATGTTATATAGTGTATCTCGGTCCATCTTCATCTATGTATTCATTACAATATTTTGCACATGCTGCAAATATGTGATTCCGCGGTCACAAAACCAATGCAATTTTGTGTTAATTATTAACATCAGAAGAAAAAAAAAAATAGTTTGCCACGCGAAAGTGAGATCCAACGAGAGGTCGCGATCCATCGAACTCTCGTCAAGCTATCAGATCCGCGACTACAAGAAATCTTTCTCCCGAAAAATAAAAGAAACGTCAGACTCGTATAACAAAATCCGCGAGATAAGTTCCGACTCCTAATTATTCCCCCGATATCATCGTCAAAGTTGTTCCTCAACTATGCCGTTACAAAACCCGAAATAGTCGCAACGAAAGATTGCGGAACGTTTCCCCGCTCCCAAACAGAGAAGTTACCCGGTGTGCTGCAGGTTGTTATCCGAGTGGGAGACGTGGGCGTGTGGGGGGGGGGGGGGGGGGAGAGGGTAGAACTTTGCGATATTGCGAATCGCCGCCGCAGCGAAAGCTGCAAAGTAGAGAGGGAGAGATTCGGGACGACTGCGCGGTAAGAAGGCTCTCGTTTGCCGGAAGATTTAATGCGAAGTCTCGGTGACGCGAAGTTTGGAGTTTTCCCGAGTGCGTCGTCGTCGGTGCTCTTCGGCGTCCTCATCGCTTCCGGAAAGTTGCAGGAACTATAAAGCTTCGTTCGCCGAAGCTCACGATATAGTCTATCGATGCTTGGCATTATTAAATCGGCGGATCGAACACCCGTCGACCGAGGGTCAGCTAAGCGGTACTTCGCAGGGCGCGCAAGCCTGGACGCACACAACGACCGTTCCTTCGCCACCGGGGACCAAAGCCGTAAACTCGAATTTCATCGGTACCGAGGGGAAACCACTCACGACGCTCCAAACTTCCGGGCTTTCCTCAAAACCGCCGTCGGACCCGGGAGCAATCCCTGTCCATCCACCCTCTCGAGTTCCATCGAAAACATCTTTCATGCACAACACGCCCAATAAAATATTATCCTTACATCCGGAATCCCCGAGAGCAGCGTTAACGCGATATAATGTACATTATCCTCTTACCATCCGCGCATCACGCGGCATGTCCCGCGCTGAGCGACGAACAAAAAATAAAATTCACGGATTCACAAAAAATAAAATTCACGGACGAACAGAAGATAAAATTCACGTATGAACAAAAAAATAAAATTCACCTATGAACAAAAAATAAAATTCGGTGAGAAGCATCGCAGAGAGCCCTTTCATCCGCCCGCTGTGAATATGGGATAAAGCTGTGAAAACGTATTACTCGATACTCCGTAAGCCGATTTTTGGTGCATTAATGCAATATTCCTGGGGCGGGAAAAATTGTGGATTACACCTGCGATCTATGGAAGGGATGGGAGGGGGGAGGGAGGTATGGAAGTTTTTAATACACGAGTAAAAGTTTTCGAGCGTTACATCGGGCCCTGATAGGGTCCTGATAAGGCCTTATCAGGCCTTCTCAGGACCTTATCTGGGCCCAATGTTACGCGTGAAAATTTCTACTCGGGTACCCCGACCTTCGGCCAATGTTCCGCCAAGTATTGGTTTACCATTCATTTGTTTGTCGATTTTAGGCCAATGTTCGGCCGAGCATGAATTCACCATCCATTTGTCTGCCAATTTTAAGCCAACGTTCAGCCGAAGATCGATTCGCCAACCGTTGGTCAGTTGATGCATAGACTGACGTACCATTGGTCCGCCGATTTTAGGCGAAAGTTCGGCCGAATATTGACCCGCCAATCGTCGGTTTGCCGATGTGACGCCAACATTGGGCCATCAACCAGCGGCTTTCGCCGCTAGATGGCTCCAACCCAAGTTATTTCTCACAAGCGAAAGTGTACCCGGGCGTCAATATAAGAGCATGCGAAATGCCACCTTTAATTCTCGCAAAAGTTGCGTGTTATTTTTCGGTTCCGTACTACATATAGTCAATAAATTCTTAGGCAATACAATGATTGCGTATGATCGCTTTAAGAATTCTCGCAAGAGAAAATATATAAAATATAATCTTTGACAGGCATGAGAAGCACACAAAAAGGGAACGGGATATTTCAATTTTTACAATATTCAAAAAGTATTCGACAAAACCATTCTCACCCTATATAAGTAACCTATAAATGGCCTACACAGTAATAAATAATTTCGTAAAATCGGAATACGAAGTTTCGTAAAAATTATTTTGTTAAATAAGTGACAAGGTTGTTTGTTCAGGTTTTAATATACAAACCCGTCTCCTTATTTGCCACGTCATCAACAATAATAGTTTTTACTTTTATTTGGAAAACTTCGAGCCCGGACGGTGCGATCGGAAAATTAACAAATAAAAAATTGTGGACGTTTGTGGACAATAAGTCGTTGCGAAAAGTACAAACTTTTTTACTGTGTACATTGAAAGCCAATCATTGGCCGAGCATCATGAATGACCTTCGGGCCAATATAAGCTGCCACCATCCGGCCGGGTTCAACATCCAAGGCTCGATAGATGATCAGGCCAAGCTCGGATGCCAATGGTGGCACCGTGGGCTTCACGGTTGGCCCGACCATCGGCCTCATCCATTCACCCTGCAGGGGGCGGGGTGAACGGGGCAAAATGGTTTTTTTAAAAATGGATTATTATCTGGGATGGCGGACACTGGGTCGTTTTGCCCCGCCCTCCCCGAGCAGAAATTGCCGTCGGGCTGACGTCAGGTCCCTATCAGGCACTGCCTAACGCTTCATCAGGTCCTGATAAGGCACCTTATCAGGCCCTGATCAGAAGTGTAACGCAGTTGCCCTGTAAGGTCCTGATCAGGCTGCCTGATCGGGGCCTAATCAAGGTGCCTGATGGCCTCCTGAGAAAAATATAATAAATACTTTTTATTTATTAGCGTTATTTTATCGGACTTGTGAACCTTTAATATTTGTTCTTTAGATTAAATTAACTAATTACTACAATTAAATCACGGAAAAATTAATTTTTAATTCACTCATGGTCGGACTCGAACCAGCGACCTTGCCAATTGGGGACTGCGTTGGCGGTGCCTTAACCAACTCGGCTATCCTCAACTTGAAAAATGTAATGTCGAATTTGCTTTTAAGCTCCGGTAGAAGTATACACACGACTAAATATACTTTTATAAAGTGCCTCACACATGCATTGCCGGCGAAAACTGAAATTCAGTGCGAATTTTGAACACTTTCTCATGAGATAAAAATCGGAAAAAATTAATCATATTGAAGATGCTAGGAATATTGATTTTGTATAATAGTAATGTAAAAAAATTATAATAAATAAAAAATAAATGTTTAACAAATAATCAGAAAATCTTCTTTATTAAATCGTTGGAATTATTTCAATTATGTATTTACTTATTAACTTATTAATTAACTTATTAAAACATCCAAATTCGTTGCAGGGTTTCTTAAAAAAAAATGTCCAACGTAAAAAAATTCTATAAAAAAACCACATCAACTGTAAAAATTGTACAAATTTATTTGAAATTAGAAAAAAAGGTTCACTAATTTTTTTCTAAAAATTTTTTTCTCAAATACCTTAGAATCATGTTTTGGAATTTTCATTATGCAAAATGTTCGCTTCCCAAAATCAATGTTCTCCGGGCATGCATAATGCATGCCTGGAGAAAGTTTGCCTGATTTACCTGCTAAGGCCCTGGTCGGGGTACTATCAGGCTAGCCTCGTCAAAAGCCAAGGATATCCAGTCAGGTTTCCCGACCTGTACATTATCGGGCCCTGATGAGGCTGGCATCAGGCTCGCCTCATCTGAAGTGAGGATTATTTAGTCGTGCTTCACGACCTGCACCTTATCAGGCCCTCATCAGGCTCGCCTGATCAGGCACGCCCTGGCTATACCTTAACAGGGCCTGATAAGGTATCAGGCAGCCTGATGCCAATTTCTGCTCGGGT